>CM050527.1:36969256-36994256 GCA_027563665.1 Antrozous pallidus
GGGATGAGGACCAGTGGGAGGAAACTGCGTGGTCGCAGGCCCCGGGGCAGGAGCTCGCCCTGGGAACTGGGTGGGGTCGAGTGTGGCGGGCGAGGAGGCGGGGCAGGAGATGGAGCTGGACCAGCAGGCCTGGGTCACGCCATGCAGGGCTGTGAGCCAGGGAAATGGGTGTTTGGTCTCAGCCCAGGGGGAAGTGGGGAATAGGATTGGACGGTATGTTCTCCCAGACCCCTGCCGAGTGTGGAGGGGGGGGATATGAGGGTGGCAGGAGTGAAGGGAGACCAGCGGGAGAATGTTGATGGGTCAGAACAGGCATGAGGGTGGCTTGGAATTCGGTCGTAAGAGTGGAGAGAAACGGCCTGGCTGGTGGGCTTGGTCGGTTGGGCATCGTTCTGTGCACCGAACGTCAGGTCACCAGTTCAATTCCTGGTCAGGGCACATGCCCGGGCTCGGGCTCCATCCCCAGTAGGGGTTGTGCAGCAGACAACCAATCGATGCTATTCCTCTCATTAATGTTTCTCTCTCTCTCCCTTTCCCTTCATTTCTCTCTCCCTCTCTATCATTAAAAACTTTTTTAAAAGGGAGTAGTAACTGAGGCAGTGGTGAGGAGACTCAGTGATGGCTGCAAGCTGCCCATTGGATGTTGGTGACATTTGTATTCATTTGAGGAAAACAGAGAGAGGTGCAAGCTTAAGGAAAGAAGATCAATAGCTCAGTTTGAACCTGTTGAACCCAATATGCCTTGAAGAGAGAAAACCACACAGATTTGCCTCGTAGGCAGCTGCACATGAGTTTGGAAGCTCAGACTCTTCATTTACTTACTTACTTACTTGGGCTAAATAAATAATACTAAATGTAATATATTAAAGGCCAATATCGACATTGTCAGCCCACTAGTGATATTTATAGACATGGGACTATGTGAGAAAAGAGAAGGAGACCTGAGCTTGAGCCGAAGCCCTGAGCCATGAGAACCCCAAGAGGCAGAGAGAGAAGCGGGAGGAGCTGGTCAGGGAGCCCGGGGAAGCGTGGTCAGACAGCAGGACAGAACCAACAGCGGCTGCCGTGGGGTCAGCGGAACGGCCACTCCAAGAAGGGAGTAGCCAGCTGCTGAGGTGAGGACTGACACCTGGCCATTGGGTTGGGGAACCTGGACATCACAGATGGCCAGAGCAAGAACAATTTCTTTGGCGGCGTCCTGGGGGTGCGCAGGGGTGGAGGGGGATGGACTGGGTTGATGAAAGGCACTTTTTCCGGGGCCAGACGCCTGACTATTGGGACGAAACCCCGGTCGGCCAGCTGCTGGGTGCCCCTGGGCCAGGACGTCGTCTCTGAGCGTCTCTGTTCTGAGGGTGAAGTGTGGCTAACAGCGTCCCTCCCGCGCAGGCAGCTTTGAAAATCAGATTGAGTTCTCGAGACTTAAAGTGCTTAGACCGTGTGCTGGTTAGTGTTATCGGTTGTTACTGTGAATCACTCCTGGTCACTTTGAATAGTGAAGGAAGGCTCTTTCTCTCCCCGTTTTCCTCTTCCCTCTTCCTGAACGAGTCAGTCCTAAAGCCGTTAGGTGGAAAGGGAGGTGGTGCCTGAGCAGGTGTCAGAACCCTCGCCAGGTGGAAGGAGGCTCACCCGAGGTTGGCCTGGTGCCAAGGCAGGGCACAGAGGGTATCCTGGCAGCGTCAGGCAGGGAGTGGAGAGGAACTGGAGAGTGGAGGAACCTGGCAGACACCACCTTAATCAAGGGCTTAAAGAAACGTCGCCTGCCCTGGCCAGGGTGGCTCATCTGGCTGAGCATCGTCCTGGGCACCGAAAGGTTGCCGGTTTGATCCCGGCGGTCGGGCACGTGCCCAGGTTGTTGCACACGGGAGGCAATGAGTCAGTGTATCTTCCCACATTGATGCTTTGCTCTCTCTCCCTTCCTTTCTCTCCAAAAAATCAATAAAAACATGTTAAAAAAAAAAAAGAAGAAGAAACATCACCAGTGACGGCCCAAATTGAGAGGAACACAGCATCCCATCTGTTTGCTGTCTCTGCGGAACCAATATCTGGTCAGGCGCAAGCCCAAATAGAGGGACAGACACCTGATAATGGACCCAAATCTTCAAAAGTGTCAGTGTCATGCCAAGGAAAGACGGAGGTGCTATTCCAGACATGACAGACATGAAACCAAATGCCACCTGTGGCTCTGAACTGGGTCCTTCGGTTAAAAATGCCAACGGCCGGTGGGAGGCACACGGTCTGCCTTTAGGTGGGAGCGCTGTGTCCGTGTTCATTTCCTGGCTTCGACGTATGTTCTGGTGAAGGAAAAGCACACGGCAGTGCTCAGGGCTGAGGAGAGAGCCCGCGGCAGCTACTCTCAGATGATTCAGGGGAAACGTGTTGTATTGTACTTGTGACTTTTCAGTAGCTTTGTGAATGCTGAGAGAGAGGGAGAGGGAGAGAGAGAGCAGGGGGAGGGGATGAGAAACGGACGGTGTTCCCTAGCTCCCAGCACAGCCTCGGGCCAGAAGGACCCTTCCACCTGCTTCAGGAGATACTGCTTCCCTTCCAGGAGCAAGAGGGACCTGGCCCTTGGCTTCAGCTAGTGCGAGCCACAGGGTGGGGCTCGGGGCAGCCCAGCTTATCTGCAGCCTTGCAGGCTGTGGGCTCCTCTTGGCAGCCGCTCTGGAGCTGCGGGTTGGGGTGGTTGGTGAAGAGGGCAGCCATGCCCTAGCCAGTTTGGCTCAGTGGCTAGAGCATCAGCCCATGGACCAAGAGGTCCGAGGTTCGATTCCAGTCAAGGGCATGTACTTCAGTCGATCCCCAGCCCTGGTCAGGGTGTGTGTGGGAGGCAACCAATTTCTGTGTCTCTCTCACATCGATCTGTCTCTACCTCTCCCTTCCACTCTCTCTGAAAATCAGTGGAGAAATATCCACAGGTGAGGATTAAGGCAGGCATCAGCCTGCCATGACAGGGACACCTGAAGCTGGTCTATCTCTGGGGTCTAGGTGGTCCCTGCCTCTCATTAGGTGATGCCCTGCCTGAAGTTACGGGAGCTTCCCCGTATCCTTTGCTCCAGCAGGGGGCGTGCTGCCCCTCTGTCTGGATCCCGTAGGGCTGCAGACACTTCTGTCACTCCTGGTGACATGCCCCCCAACAACCCCACCCTTGGCCATGAACTTCAGGAGCGACCCCGAGTAACTGAACTGAAATTGCTAAGCGATGGTAGGAGAGATAGAGGAAGGTCTGAGGCCTGAGCGAGAGAAACAGCTTCCGACCCTTTTCCGTGGGGTTTGTGTCCACGGTGCCGTGTCCCCCCGAACACTGGGGGACCACGTGGCCGTGAGGAAGGCTGCCCGTCCAGGAGCTGTGGGGTGAAACCGTGCGGACAAGTTAGGAAAGCAGTGACGATGGAAGCCAGCACACTGTGTGCGGAAGAAAGTACAATGCGGGAGAAGAGGCAGAGAGTGAGTCTGAGCAACTTGGGCAGTTTCCAGAAATGAATAAGAGGCTGTTCTTACGTGTTTACAGGATGAACACATGGATGTTTTAACAAAACAAAAGGAAAACCTAGTAAAATATGCACATTGTGTTTCCACACAAACTACACGCCCCTGGGGGAGATAGAAGGGAAGATGGTTGTCAGAACTGGAATCAATGGCGTCTTTTTGTGGCGGGTGTGAGCTGAGACCAGATGTTTTCATAACCGGCAATGAAACGTAAACACCTCGCCATTCGGATGGAAGAACAGGGCTGTGGTCTTCCTACGTAAAAGCGTCGTGGCAAAGTCGATGCCCTTCGAGACCCTCTCGGGGACAGAGAAATCGCTCACCAGGGAGGGACAGAGCACAGCCTTCGCAATGCTGCGCTGCCCAGGCTCCGGCCCTCAGAGGCTGGATTCAGACAGGCCCTCTGAGGGGCCCTGGGCTGGTCAGCAACAGGCTGGTCAGCATCGGTCCGGCGGGATCGGGGCAGTGGCCACCGCATGGGCAGAGCCGGCGTGGCGCGGGGCCCTCACGGGACCCCGCTCTGCCGAAGAGAGACGACAGGACTGCGCTGCTCTGGATGATAAACTGAGTGCGGTTTATAATTGGAACGATAAATCTCATCTCCATCTTCGAAAAAAGATCGTTTGAAGGAGCCCTTTGGAACTGGTCCTAGCCCTCTGCGGTCTGTCTGATTGAGGGTTTGGTTCCAAACCTCTGCAATAAAGCAAGTTGTTTGTGCTGGTGGAGGGTCTTACCTTCAATTTATAAACACACACACACACACACACACACACACACACACACAAAACCCACACAAAACATCTGTAAATCACAATAAAATGAGGGACGTCTGTACACTGAAAATTACAAATCGTTGCTGAAAATCTTGTAAGAGACAAAAATAAATAGAAAGACATCCTGTGTTCGTGGATGGGAAGATTTAATATTGTTAAGATGTCAGTACTGCACAAAGCAGTCTACAAATTCAATGCCATCTCTTATCAAAATCCCAATGGTGTTTTTTGCAGAAATAGAAAAATCAATCCTAAAATTCATTTGGAATCTCAAGGGCTAGCGAATAACCAAATTGATCTCGGAAAAGAGGAGAAAAGTTGGAGGTTTCACACTTACTCATTTCAAAAGTTATTACAGCTCTGACCAGTGTGCTCAGTGGTTAGAGAGCCGGCCTGTGCACTGAAGGGTCTCGGGTTTGACTCCCAGTCAAGGGCATGCACCTGGGTTGCAGGTTTGATTCCCAGCCCCGGTCAGGGCGTGTGTGGGAATCTCCCTCACTCAATGTTTCTCTCTCCCTCCCTCCTTTTTACTCTCTCTTTAAAAAACACAATGAAACCAACAACAACAACAAAAACCTTATTGCAAAGCTCCAATAATCATAACAGTGTGTGACTGGCATAAAGACAGACATATAGACCGGTGAATATGACAGGAAGCCCAGAAATAAACCCCATCATAAAGCACCAAGTGATTTTCAACGAGGGTGTCAAGGCCATTCGGTGGGAAAGGTCGTCTTTTCAATAAATGATGTCAGGAAAACGGATACCCACAGGCAAAGAATCGTTCTTTTTAGCTCAAAGTGAGAGCTAAAGCTATAAAACTCTCAGGAGAAAAGATTCCTGACACTGGGTTCGACTATTATTTCTGGTATATGGTACAAAAATATAAGCAACTAAAGAAAAATTCTATAAATTGAACTGTATCAAAATTAAGAACCTCTGTGCATCAAAGAACACAATCAACAGAGTAAGAAAGACAATCTATGAAATGGGAGGAAAATATTTGCAAAGTATATATCGATATGGGGTTAATATCCAGAATCTATAAAGAGCTCCTAGAACTCGACAGCAACCTGCTTTGTAAACGGCCAAAGGACTTAAATAGACACGTCTACAAAGAAGACATACACGTGACCAACAAGCACATGAAAGCTGCTCAGCATCACCCACCGTTAGGGAGAGGCAAATCGAAACCCCCGTGGCACCATCTCACCCACTAAGGTGGATGCCATCAGAAACAAAACAAGCCCGGCCAGGGGCTCAGCTGGTTGGAGCCTCGTCCCGTACCCCAAAAAGGTTTCGGGTTCGACCCCCTGTTGGGCACGTAAGGGAGGCAAGCGATCAACGTTTCTATCTCACATTGATGTTTCTTTCTCTCTCCCTTCCCCTCTCCAAAATGAACATATCCTCGGGTGAGGGTTTAAAAATAATAAACAATAATAAAAGATTAAAAAACAGAAATAACAGGTGTCGGTGAGGATGGGAAGACACTGAAGTCTTTGTTCCCTGCTGCTAGGAAGAGAAAATGGAGCGCCTGCTATGAAACACGGTATGGTGGTTCCTTAAAAAATTAAAAATAGAACTGCCATTGGCTCCAGCAATCCCACTTGTGGGTACATATCAAAAGTACTGACAGCAGCCCCTAACCAGTTTGGCCCAGTGGATAGAGTGTTGGCCTGTGGATTCAATGGTCTCAGGTTCGATTCTGATCAAGGGCATGTATCTTGGTTGCAGGCACATACCCAGTGGGAGGTGTGCAGGAGGCAGCTGATCGATATTTCTCTCTCATCGATGTTTCTAGCTCTCTATCCCTCTCTCTTCCTCTCTGTAAAAAAATCAATAAAATATATTTTTTTCAAAAAGGAAAAACAGTATTGACAGCAGAGTCTTGAAGGGATATTTGTTTCCCCCTGTTCATAGAAGCATATCCACAACAGCGAGAAGGTAGAAGCAGCCCACGTGTCTATCCGCAGATGAACAGATAAACAAAATGTAGTACATGCACCCAGTGGAATATTCCTTCAGAAGTCTGGCTGACACCTGCTACAACACGGATGACCATTGGGGACATGGTGTTACGTGAGATAAGCCAGTCACAAAATGGCAAACGCTGTGTGACTCCACCTCGCTGAGGTTCACAGAGACAGGAGCAGCGTGGAGGGCCCGGCGGCCGTGGGCGGGAGGAAGGAGCAGGTGTTCGCTGGTACAGGTTTCAGTTCTGTCCGATGAAAAGAGTTTGGGAGATGGATGAGATGATAACACAACAATGCGAACGTACTGAATACGGCTGAGCCGAACACTTACAAATTGTCAAGATGGCACATGTTACGTGTATTTTATCACAACTTAAAACTTCACGTTAGTTCCATTTGAAAATGAAGCAATACAGCCCCTCAGCGGATAGAGGGTCGGCCTGCAGACCCAAGGGTCTGGGGTTTGGTTTCAGTCAAGGGCACATGCTGGGTCACAGGGGCGTTCAGGAGGCAGCCGATCCATGATTTCCTCATCAGTGATGTTTCTATCTCTTTCCCTTCCTCTCTGAAATCAATAAAAATATCTTTAAAATGAAGCGATACAACGAATTATCATTTGCCGACTCTCAGAATGGCAAAGATAAGTAAAATGAACAATTCTGTGTTACAGAAAGGGTTTAAGAAAAAGAGGAACTTCATATTGTTACAACTCTCCCTGAGGGGGGCAATCTGAAATATGTATTAAAGTGTCAAACTTGTAGCCCTTGACCCAACAAGGCCTTAATGTCCTGCACTTGGGTGTGGTCCCCTCTGGTTCTGAGCAAACTCCTGCAGCTGCAAAGAGCGACGCCCTAAGACGCACTGCCACCAGGGGGCGCTGCCACGCGGGCCCAGCCTTGCGGAGGTCTGCAGGGCCACTAGCCCCAGCCAGAGGCTCCGGGGGCGGGTGGTGGGGCCCGGAGGCGCGGAGGCAGGAGGGAGGGAGGAGAAGGAGGAGAGGGAGGGGAGGGAGTAGATGCCCCTGGGGTGTGGACTCCAGGAGGGCAGATGAGCACTACTGAGGGCTGACTTCTGTTTTTCCAAACCAGAGTGACAGATCTTCACCGGAAACGAGGGCAGGGGCAGTTAGGGGAGGAAGGAGACAGGAGAAACAGGCAGGACAGCTGGGTGGTTTCTGGACCCTTTGGGGCTGGTGGCCATGAGCGGCCAGTGGTCCCTTCTGCTGAGTGTGGCTTGGGCGTCGGCGGCTCCCAACTGCACAGGGCAGAGCTGCGGCCTCGCAGAGGGCTGTTCTGAGGACAGAATGGCAGGATGTGCTGGAATGAAGGTACTCGTGCTCATTCTCCCTTTCCCGTCCCATCATTCCCCCGGAGCACAGAGCTCCCCAGAGGGCACCTGCCCAGTGGTTCCCCGGGAAGTCCCAGGCCCCGGCCTCTCCCCAGAGCCCTCCCACCACCATCTCTCCTGTTGCAGAGATCGGCGTGGGCATCACCGGCTTCGGAGCCTTCTTCATCTTCCTGGGAGCGCTCCTGTACTTCGATTCCGTGCTCCTGGCCTTCGGAAATGTGAGTGCCCCTGCCCTGCAGACTGGCCCAGCCTCCCTGAGGTCTCTATGGCTGGGGTCAGCCCTGAGTTCCTGCCCTGTGGCCCTCAGGGTCAGGGGCCCGCAGCCCGGGCCAGCTGGGAGGCTGGGAGGGACAGCAGGCCCCGCCGGGCAGAGAACCGGAGGACCTGGGTTCTCACACCAGCTCTGGGTGAGGCTCGGGACGCCAGGGGGGAGGGGGAGACCCTGTCCCTCCCGGGACTCAGCTAGAGATGGGGGTGTCCCACAAACACACACAACTGGGGATGGAGGCAGAGGTGCAGCAAAGGCACCACGAGACAAACACATTCCACCTGAACGGGTGCTGGGGGAAGAGCATTTGCGGTTTGGAAAGGAAAGTGTATGGGGCGGGGGGGGGGGTTGGAGAAAGCCCTCTCGGGTGGACGGAACGTGCTGGAAGGAATTGGACAGGAGCCTGGGCACTCTTTGGGGCTCATTAGGAGCTACCCTGGAGGCGACGACGGGGCCAGAAGCCGGAGGGCCCGGAAGGGTTGGAGGGCTGGAGTGTCACCCAGGGGCAGTGGAGCCCAGCTGGGCCCACGCGGCTTTGGCACAGCCCCCCCTGTGCGGGCCTGTTGCTCACCTTCCGACCGGGAGAGAGAGAATCTCCCTGTCCACCCTCCTTCCCTGGGAGGGTGATGGGAAATGCAGTCAGATACGAAGCCGGTGGGGATCCAAGAAATTGTTTGGATTGAGTGAGAAATGAGAGGACGGCCCTGCCTCTGGGCAGTTTGTTTCCGAGCAGCTCAGGTCACTCAAGGCTGGTCACCGTCTCTGCAACCCACCCTCCCTGACGAGTTAGCACGTCCTGCCCCGTGGTGAGGGTGGCTGCAGCCTGACCCCTGGCCCCCAGAGGGAGGGGGGGCTGGCCCCCAGAGGGGGTAGGAGATGCTGGCCCCTGGCTCTGAGGGGGAGGCTGGCCCCTGGCTCTGAAGGGGAGGCTGGCCTCTGGCTCTGAGGGGGGAGGCTGGCCCCTGGCTCTGAGGGGGGGGGGGAGGCTGGCCCCTGGCTCTGGTGGGGGGGGAGGCTGGCCCCTGGCTCTGAAGGGGAGGCTGGCCTCTGGCTCTGAGGGGGGAGGCTGGCCCCTGGCTCTGGGGGGGGGGGGGGAGGCTGGCCCCTGGCTCTGGTGGGGGGGGAGGCTGGCCCCTGGCTCTGAAGGGGAGGCTGGCCTCTGGCTCTGAGGGGGGAGGCTGGCCCCTGGCTCTGAGGGGGGGGGAGGCTGGCCTCTGGCTCTGAGGGGGGAGGCTGGCCCCTGGCTCTGAGGGGGGGGGAGGCTGGCCCCTGGCTCTGGTGGGGGGGGAGGCTGGCCCCTGGCTCTGAAGGGGAGGCTGGCCTCTGGCTCTGAGGGGGGAGGCTGGCCCCTGGTTCTGAAGGGGAGGCTGGCCTCTGGCTCTGAGGGGGGAGGCTGGCCCCTGGTTCTGAAGGGGAGGCTGGCTTCTGGCTCTGAAGGGGAGGCTGGCCTCTGGCTCTGAGGGGGGAGGCTGGCCCCTGGCTCTGAAGGGGAGGCTGGCCCCTGGCTCTGAAGGGGGAGGCTGGCCTCTGGCTCTGAGGGGGGAGGCTGGCCCCTGGCTCTGAGGGGGAGGCTGGCCCCTGGCTCTGAGGGGGAGGCTGGCCCCTGGCTCTGAAAGGGGAGGCTGGCCTCTGGCTCTGAGGGGGAGGCTGGCCCCTGGCTCTGAGGGGGAGGCTGGCCCCTGGCTCTGAGGGGGAGGCTGGCCCCTGGCTCTGAGGGGGAGGCTGGCCCCTGGCTCTGAAGGGGGAGGCTGGCCTCTGGCTCTGAGGGGGGAGGCTGGCCCCTGGCTCTGAGGGGGGGGGGAGGCTGGCCCCTGGCTCTGAGGGGGGGGGGGAGGCTGGCCCCTGGCTCTGAAAGGGGAGGCTGGCCTCTGGCTCTGAGGGGGGAGGCTGGCCCCTGGCTCTGAGGGGGGGGGAGCTGGCCCCTGGCTCTGAGGGGGGGGGGGAGGCTGGCCCCTGGCTCTGAAAGGGGAGGCTGGCCTCTGGCTCTGAGGGGGGAGGCTGGCCCCTGGCTCTGAGGGGGGGGGAGCTGGCCCCTGGCTCTGAGGGGGGGGGGGAGGCTGACCCCTGGCTCTGAAAGGGGAGGCTGGCCTCTGGCTCTGAGGGGGGAGGCTGGCCCCTGGCTCTGAGGGGGGGGGAGCTGGCCCCTGGCTCTGAGGGGGGGGGGGAGGCTGGCCCCTGGCTCTGAAGGGGGAGGCTGGCCTCTGGCTCTGAGGGGGGAGGCTGGCCCCTGGCTCTGAGGGGGAGGCTGGCCCCTGGCTCTGAAGGGGGAGGCTGGCCTCTGGCTCTGAGGAGGGGGGGAGCTGGCCCCTGGCTCTGAGGGGGGGGGAGGCTGGCCCCTGGCTCTGAGGGGGGGGGGGAGGCTGGCCCCTGGCTCTGAAAGGGGAGGCTGGCCTCTGGCTCTGAGGGGGGAGGCTGGCCCCTGGCTCTGAGGGGGGGGGGGAGCTGGCCCCTGGCTCTGAGGGGGGGGGGGAGGCTGGCCCCTGGCTCTGAAAGGGGAGGCTGGCCTCTGGCTCTGAGGGGGGAGGCTGGCCCCTGGCTCTGAGGGGGGGGGAGCTGGCCCCTGGCTCTGAGGGGGGGGGAGGCTGGCCCCTGGCTCTGAAAGGGGAGGCTGGCCTCTGGCTCTGAGGGGGGAGGCTGGCCCCTGGCTCTGAGGGGGGGGGAGCTGGCCCCTGGCTCTGAGGGGGGGGGGGGAGGCTGGCCCCTGGCTCTGAAAGGGGAGGCTGGCCTCTGGCTCTGAGGGGGGAGGCTGGCCCCTGGCTCTGAGGGGGGGGGGAGCTGGCCCCTGGCTCTGAGGGGGGGGGGAGGCTGGCCCCTGGCTCTGAAGGGGGAGGCTGGCCTCTGGCTCTGAGGGGGGAGGCTGGCCCCTGGCTCTGAGGGGGAGGCTGGCCCCTGGCTCTGAAGGGGGAGGCTGGCCTCTGGCTCTGAGGGGGGAGGCTGGCCCCTGGCTCTGAGGGGGGGGGAGGCTGGCCCCTGGCTCTGAGGGGGGGGGGGAGGCTGGCCCCTGGCTCTGAAAGGGGAGGCTGGCCTCTGGCTCTGAGGGGGGAGGCTGGCCCCTGGCTCTGAGGGGGGGGGGAGCTGGCCCCTGGCTCTGAGGGGGGGGGGGGGAGGCTGGCCCCTGGCTCTGAAAGGGGAGGCTGGCCTCTGGCTCTGAGGGGGGAGGCTGGCCCCTGGCTCTGAGGGGGGGGGAGCTGGCCCCTGGCTCTGAGGGGGGGGGGAGGCTGGCCCCTGGCTCTGAAAGGGGAGGCTGGCCTCTGGCTCTGAGGGGGGAGGCTGGCCCCTGGCTCTGAGGGGGGGGGAGCTGGCCCCTGGCTCTGAGGGGGGGGGGAGGCTGGCCCCTGGCTCTGAAAGGGGAGGCTGGCCTCTGGCTCTGAGGGGGGAGGCTGGCCCCTGGCTCTGAGGGGGGGGGAGCTGGCCCCTGGCTCTGGGGGGGGGGGGGAGGCTGGCCCCTGGCTCTGAAGGGGGAGGCTGGCCTCTGGCTCTGAGGGGGGAGGCTGGCCCCTGGCTCTGAGGGGGAGGCTGGCCCCTGGCTCTGAAGGGGGAGGCTGGCCTCTGGCTCTGAGGGGGGAGGCTGGCCCCTGGCTCTGAGGGGGGGGGAGGCTGGCCCCTGGCTCTGAGGGGGGGGGGAGGCTGGCCCCTGGCTCTGAAAGGGGAGGCTGGCCTCTGGCTCTGAGGGGGGAGGCTGGCCCCTGGCTCTGAGGGGGGGGGAGCTGGCCCCTGGCTCTGAGGGGGGGGCTGGCCCTTAGCTCCAAGTGGGGGAGACTGCTTGAATTCACGCTCCTCTTCCTCCCCGCCAGCTGCTGTTCCTGACCGGCCTGACCCTCATCATCGGCCTGAGGAAGACGTTCTCCTTCTTCTTCCAGAGGCACAAGCTCAAGGGGACCAGCTTCTTCCTGGGGGGCGTGGTCGTTGTGCTCCTGCGCTGGCCCCTCCTGGGCATGTTTCTGGAAACCTACGGATTCTTTAGCCTCTTCCGGTGAGTGCAGTCCCTTTCCCCGATGGGCCCCGGCCTCCGAGGGGCTGAGAGCAGCCCCCAGGTGTGGGTGGCACAGCAGCGGGTGTGCAGAAGCGGGACCTGCCCTGCAAAAGAGGGGAACCATGGACGGACTGGAAACGGGATGGAGGTCCTAGCCAGACTGGCTCAGTGGATAGAGTGTCACCAGCAGACTGAAGGGTCCCGGGTTCGATTCCAGTCAAGGGCACATGCCGGGGTTGCAGGCTTGATCCCCAGTAGGGAGCGTGCAGGAGGCAGCCGATCAATGATTCTCTCTCATCATTGGTGCTATCTCTCCCTTCCTCTCTGAAATCAATAAAAACATATTTTTAAAAATTACAATGAAAACAGGGAGGGGCATCGGACAGACACTTGAAAAGACCCCTCCAACGTAGGTTGAGGGTAAATTGAAGTGACCAGCACACATTGAGCACGTGCTGTGTGCCCAGCACTGTGCCTGTCACCAGGCAGAACACGCAGGGCTCGCTCTCAAGTGGAGTGACCGAGGCGGGAGGCGGGGCAGTGGGCTGAGGTTGGCTAAGCCCCAGATATGCACCTCAAACCTCACTCTGTCATCTCACCGCCCCTCCTGGTGGTTCTCTGCAGAGGGGAAGCCGGCACTCAGAGGGGCTGGCCCTGCCCGGGCCTCACAGGCAGTGTGCAGAGGATCTGACCTTGACACCCCCCCCCCCCCCCCCCAGTCCCTGGCTCCAGGCTCTACACCTCGTGGCCTATCAGCCTATCGGTGTCGGCCTGGGCCTGGTGAAAGGCTGGGTGGGACTCGATGGAGATGTGTAGCCATTGTTGGGGCCTGAGTGTGTCCCACCGGAAGCAGGACCTTGGATAGGCCTTGAGCGATGGGCAGGGTCTGAGAGAAGCCTGGAGGGCAGGGGGGGGCGGTCGGGATCCTGGGGAAGGTCGGCTGGCAGGACAGACTCCCCGTGTCTCTCTGATGCTGTGGAGAGAGCAGGGGTAACAGGCCTGGAAGAATCATGGTCCATGGAATCATGGGAAGGGGCTGGGGTCGGGAGCCCCAGCATTCCCACAGGAGCCCTCGTTTGCTCAGTGGCCTCAAAAGCACCCTGATTAGCCTGGATGCCTAGAGCTCACAAAGGTCACGTAGCGTGGCCTCGAGGAATAAGTGTTCTCACACATGTTCTGCCAACCTCGGAGCTGACATTCAGTCGTTTGCTCGGAGTCGAATATGTAAGAGGCACCTGCTCTGTGCCCAGTGGGCCAGGTCTGGGGTACAGTTAGACACGGGGCGCCCCCTGAGGACTCCAGTGCAGCAGGGAAACCACTGCATCCCAACAACGGGCATTCAGACCGCGTACCGAGAGGGGGGACCGTGAGCAGGGTCCCTGCAGACTCAGCCCTTCAAACCCAAATCCCCAGACAAAGACATCTCCCAGCAGCACTTGGGGGACTGGAGCTGCTAGAGACCTCAGGGGGCCGGGGCTGCAGGAATTCCCGCCCAGGAAAGGGGAATAACTCAGGCAGAATTCAAACTTCTCATGGCGTGCCCACACAGGGCTCCCTTCCCCCTTCAGCCTCGGGGCCTCCAAGCCCTCTGAAGGGTCACCCCGTGTCCCCAGCCCGGCCTGTAGAGTGAGAGTGGGAAGAGGCTGAGGCCGGAGGGAGAGCAGACACGGGCACAGCCCCCAGCAGCCGGCCCTGCCTGGAGCCCAGGGGGCCTGCAGGTGGGGACACCAGTCTGGGGAGAGGACAGCGACAATAACACAAACAAGCATTTCCTGAGCATTTCTTCCTGTAAGGCCCTAGGACATGGGGACTGTCACCACCACCACCACCACCCCCCCCTCTGCAGTAGAAGCAGAGAAAGTGAGGAACTGCCCGAGCTCACACAGTGCCAGTGAGGAATCGGACCCGGGGACTTTGTTCTTTTTTTAAAATATATTTTTATTGATTTCAGAGAGGAAGGGAGGAGAGAGAGATAGGAACATCCACAATGAGACAGAATCATTGATTGGCTGCCCCCTGCATGCCCCACACCAGAATTAAACCCCCAACCCAGGCATGTGCCCTGACTGGGAATGGAACCATGACCTCCTGGTTCATAGGTCAACGCTCAACCACTGAGCCACACAGCTGTGCTGGGACTTCATTCTTAACTACTCCACTTGGCTGCCTCTAAAACACGGGGCGGAGTGGGGAGAGGTCGGGGGGGGGCAAGCCTCCCCCCACTCTCTTAGTAGCCAAAGCTGGAGCCTGTCTGTGGACCTTAGTCTTGCTATCCTCTATCTCCCCACCCCTCAACCCCCCAGGCCATCACTGACCCCTCCCTCCACCCCTCTGTTCCTAGGGGCTTTTTCCCTGTGGCCTTTGGCTTCCTGGGCAATGCCTTTAACATCCCCTTCCTGAGTGAGGTAAGTGCATCCTCCATGTGGCTTAGTGGAAGGGGGGGGGGGCGGGGGGGGAGTGGCGGGAGCACACAGAGTCGGGAAAACTGCTGCCCCAGGTCCCAAGGACCCGCCCCATCTCCCCTTGCACTCCCTTCCCCAGGCTGGCCTGCCTCCGCTCCTCTTCTGGTCCCTGCTCCTTCCCCATTGGACAATCAGGGCAGCTGAGGCTGAGAGGGCCCTTGAGCAGCTGTGCCTCAGGAATAGAGATAGAGGAGGGATGGGGATGAAGGAGGGAGGATGGGGATAGAGGAGGGATGGGGATGGATGAGGGATGGAGATGGAGGAGGGATGGGGATAGAGGAGGGATGGGGATAGAGGAGGGATGGGGATAGAGGAGGGATAGGGATGGAGGAGGGATGGAGATAGAGGAGGGATGGGGATGGAGGAGGGATGGGGATGGAGGAGGGATGGGGATAGAGGAGGGATGGGGATAGAGGAGGGATAGGGATGGAGGAGGGATGGAGATAGAGGAGGGATGGGGATGGAGGAGGGATGGGGATGGAGGAGGGATGGGGATGGAGGAGGGATGGGGATATGGAAGGGATGGGGATAGAGGAGGGATGGGGATGGAGGAGGGATGGGGATAGGGAAGGGATGGGGATAGAGGAGGGATGGGGAGGGAGGAGGGATAGGGATAGAGGAGGGAGGATGGAGATAGAGGAGAGATGGAGATAGGGGAGGGAAGGGAATAGAGGAGGAAGGATGAGGCTAGAGGAGGGATGGGGATGGAGGAGGGATGGGGAGGGAGGAGGGATGGGGATGGAGGAGGGATGGGGATGGAGGAGGGATGGGGATAGAGGAGGGATGGGGAAGGAGGAAGGAGGATGGGGAGAGAGGGGGGATGGGGATAGGGGAGGGATGGGGATAGAAGATGGTGGCTATTAATAGCTCTTTATTATAGCCAAAGAAACAGACACTGAGAGAGTCTAGTGGACCCAGCCTGAAAGTGCCAGAGAATTTTGGGGAGCTGGCTGGGTCTGGGCCCCGGAAGTGGAGAGGATGTGTGACAGCTAACGACAGCAGGGAAAGCTGTCGCAGATTCTGTTCTCTCCTTGGGGCAGGCATGGGCAGTGGTCCCCAGTGTCCCCCCTTCTCCCACCCCTTCCCCCCAACTCTTTCTCGGAAGCTCTGACAGAATATGGGCTCTCTGAGAAGCCTAGCGAGGCCCTCCATCCAGCACCCCGCACGCCTGCCAGCTGCGGACATCCCTGCAACCCCCTCTCTGTGTCTGCACTTGGCACAGCCCCCACCTCAAGGCCAGCTCCCTGATCTCCCTGACATTGAGTCTGCTCTCCATGCTTTGTCTGGAGTAATGACTCTGGGCTCCCACAGCTGTTCCGGAGGCTTCAAGGCAGCAGCTCGATGGTCTGAGCAGCAGAGATGAGCTCCTTGAACTTGGATCATTGGTTGAGGGGGCTGGAAAGGAAATGAGGCCACCCTCCCAGACCCCCCCTGCGCTGACTCACCGACCCCCGCACCCCCGGGCCTCTCCGGGTCCAGAAGGAAGGATGGCGCCGAGTGAGTGACCTCGGATTCCCAAGTCCACTCCAGAGGCCGTGGGCATTGCTGGGAGCAGAGCCCCGGGCCCCACAGAGCCTGGACTGGGGCTGGACGACACCCCGCTCTGAATGGGGGAAAAGCAAAGATTAAATCCCAAACTGTGTGTGAGACTCGGGCCTGTTAAGTCATCTTCGTCGGGGCGTCTCAATCTACACCGCACAAGGCAGGCTGCTCCAAAGGCTCCTTTTCATCCTGACGAGTGACAGCGTGCGTGCTAGCCCTGTCCGCAGAAGGCATTGGACAAGTGACGGTAGAAATCCTGTCCTGGCAGGAAGTGCTTCTCCCTCCCTTCTCCCCCTCCCGCCCCCTCCCATAGGCGGGTGTCTGCTCAGGACGCCCCCCCAAGCGGAGCCTGTGCTGGGAGAGCTTCCAATCTGAGGGTGCAGACTGCCTCATCTTCAGAGAGCCTAGGCCGACAGGAGGAAGAGGCTCTGTCCCAGGAGCCCCATGTCCAAGGGTAAAGATCACAGGCCCACAAACGAGACCAGAGTTCCCTGCAGTGGAACGTAGGGCGCCCCCAGAAAGTGCACACACGGTTAACAGCTGGAAGCCGTCAAATGCAAATGAACTGTATTTTAACCAGCCCTGCCCTTGGAGTTCCTCACGGTGTGGGCTTCCACTTGTTCAGACCCCTGCGTTTAGTCAATGTCCATGAGGCCCCCTGTGTCTGTCCTGCGCAATAGAGTGGGGTCCCCAGGGTGCAAAAGGAGGGAGATGTGTCGCTGCCTTCCACGAGGGAGCACAGCGGCTACAAATGCCATGACCAGGGTGCCGAGCCCCCGAAGGCAGGTCCCGAGAGCAGCACCTTCTGATTCGCCGCCGTTGCCCGAAAGTCACTCCGAACCTTCCCACAGCTCTTCCCGTGAAAGTCACCTCACCCAGCACAGCCATCTCAGAGCCACCGTGTTCTGCGCGCTCAGCTGCCCACAGGTGTTACCCCTCTGACTGTTAAATCCACCCCAGAGCCCCGAGCCAGGCAGTGCTCAGTCATTGTTTGGGGGAAGAAGGGAGGGAGGGGGGAATGAAGACCCCCCCCAGTTGCAGATTACAGCCCAGGAGCCCCCTCCTGGTCTGAGCCCCAAGCCAGCTGGCAGGTCTGGGAACACTGGGGGAACTGGAACCCCTGGTGCCACTGCAACCGTCACTGTCACTGCGCCCGTCTCCCCGCCTCCTGCCTTCATGCTGCCCACTCCACACTGGGTGTGCGCCTGGCTCTTGTCTGGAGGGGGAACCTTTCTTGCTGACCCCCCCCACCACCACGCGCCTCCTCACACAGGCCACTTCCACGGTGATTAGCGCATAGTGGGTCTCCTGTGAGCGGGGCTGGGAGGAGTGGGAGGAGGGTGGGAGAGGGAACCAGAAAGCGGCCTTGGAGGCTCGGGAGGGGGAGGGGGAGGGGGAGGGGGAGGCTGGCTTCAGTCGTGACAGCCAGGGGCGGGGGGTGGGGGGGAGAGACAGCAGCCTGCTCACTAGGAGGGGGTCTTCGGAGGAGGGAGCGGGAGACCAGGGGGCCAGTGCTGGAGACGTCACCGTGGGCTTTATAAACGGGCAGGGATGTGATCAGGGCACTGGCAGAGCGAGCCCAGCTCCCCGCCCTGCCGGTGTTCACCCACCAGAGCTCCCGCCCGCCGGGACCCAGGACGGAGCCAGGTAGGGTTGCTGGGCATCCACGCTGGGGGAGGGTCTGCCCAGGCTCAGGGAGGCTCCCCAGATGGGACAGGACCTCCGTTCCAACACTGAGGATGTGTCCCAGGCGGGGAAAGGGGGGCTGAGGGTCCTGATTACAGGACCGGCCAGGTTATCGGCGAATGCCTTGATTTGCACTTTATTTGTGAGGCGGGGACCCTCTCAAGAACTCTTGGGCAGGAACCATTGCAATTCGTTGTGATTATTGTGTGAACTGGGATTAGGGCCACGGGAGCCGTTGGGGGGAGCTGGGGAACTCCTTAGGGCACTTGGGCTCAACAGGGCTCCTCTGAGCTCATTCTCCAACTTACGGATGGCAAATACAAACCCAACCAAAGAGCCTCTCGCACTGCTAGGAAGGTCACCCCAGGAAGGAAGCCACCCCACTTCAAACGCTTCCCAACCATGCCTGTGATTTCTGCTACTCACTAGGCTCAAAAGCGGGTGGGGAGCCACCAAAAGCACCCCCAGAGGACAGCCACCGCGGGCTTTTCCAAGCAATTCATTTCACGTGTGTTAAGAGGTGGGCGAACGTGTGTGCATGTGTGTGTGTGTGTGTGTGTGCATGTGAACGAGCAGTAGGAAACGCAGAACTGTCACGTGCACCATGGTAAGTGCTGGGAGGAGGCGATGGGGAGAGGCCAGGGGAGCACACAGCCTGCCCGCTCCTCCCTCCCCACTCCCACCCTGCTTCTGCAGAGCAGCCAGAAGGCTCCCTCTGAAACGCAGGCCTCCACACATTCCTCTCTGTCTCAGAGCTCCCCTCTGGGGTGAAGCCCCTGGTGGCCCTTCCTTCCACTCCTCCCTTTCTCTCTCCAGCAGCGCCCCCTCTCACTCAGAAACAGCTCAGGTGCCACCCCCTGCAGAAACCCCTCTGGACCCTCCAGGCCTGGCTCCCATAGGCCCCCAAGATCCCTTTATACTGACACACCTTCAGCCTATCGTTCAGTGTTATTTTCCAGTGGTTTGCTTAGGACTCAGCTTCTTGTCTGAGGATCCCAGTTCCTTGAGATGGGGGAAGAGGGCTTGCAGCAACTCTGTGTCTTAGCACCTGTGTACCCCAGCCCCTAGCCCTGTGTCTTAGCACCTGTACACCCCAGCCCCTAGCCCTGTGTCTTAGCACCTGTACACCCCAGCCCCTAGCCCTGTGTCTTAGCACCTGTACACCTAGCACTAACACAACACCCAGTCAGTACTCAAGAAATGATTTCCAAAATATCCTGGACCCTGTGCACCCACAGTCTGAAGCCTTACTCCCCACCCTTTAATGCAAGTGCAAAAGGCCATGGTCTGGGTTCCCCAGCATCAGAGTCTGCAAGGATAAGTGGCCATCTGTGGGACATCCGCTGGCCAGTCAGACCCAGTGGCCCTATTTTACAGGGGGAGCACTAAGGCCAGAGATGGGGGTGACTTGCTCCTGTCTCATGGGGAGGGCGGGCATAGCTGGAGCCAGACCCAAGGACTTCTGATCCCATTTCGGGATTCTTCCAGGAGGCATTGGGAGGTGGGTGGGGCTGGTGGGCACCCATGGGCCCCTCACTCCACCCCAGAATGCCTCGAGGCCTTAGATCTGGCATCCACACCCTTTTGGCTCCACCTGCAGCTCTCCTGCCTCCTCATTAGTTTGGTGTGTTTTTTTTTTTATCATGTTTGCTGGACCACCTCCAAGTGTCTGATGACTTTTTCAAGGAGAAATTAGACTTGGGAGCTGGAAGAGAAGGGAGGGGGCAGCAGAGGGGAAAAAGAGGGTGGAGGAGGGTCAGAGCGAGCTCACAGCCCCATCCCGACAGCCAACAGTCTGCGGTCAATTCCACGCCTGCCCTCTCAGAGCCGGCAGGAAATAAATGAGGAGACACGGGACCTGACAAGCCCCAACTGGAGGTGGGAAGACGACTGAAGAGCGGTCTTCGGCTGTCAAAGGCCACGGGAGAGCTAGATGGCTGCCTTCCCCCTGCTCGTGGAAAAGGGAAGGAATCCCGTTTCTATGGCAGCGGGAGGAAACGGGCCGGGTTGGAGCAGCACGTGCTGATGCGGAGAGGCGAGCACGGAGGCTGGGTGTACGCAGAGCTCCGCATGGAGGGAAGGGCCAGGCTCTGGGGAGAAGGTCTGGACCGGGGTCCTCTGGAGGCGGAACCCACTGGCCCTCTTCACTTCACCCCTGCCTGCTCACTTCTGCTCATCATTCTCCCCCCCATTTCTCCAACATTCCTCTCAAGCAAACCTGAGATTCTGGCCACTTTCCAACCTGGGCCGTCCTGCCTCTCCCATCCATAGGGAGCCTCTTTCCTTCCTCTCCATCCTCCAGGAGCCCTCCCTGAAGACCCTCCCCTAAAAAGTGTCCCGGTTTGACTGTACTGTGCCAGCGGTGTCAGTCCCATTTCCATGACATGTCTGCCGGGACTCATCCCTCCAGTGGGGTCCCCAAGGGCAGAGGCTGTCTCCTCCCTTCACCTTGGGCTCTGCCCCAGCTCCCAGCCCAGACCTGTGCCTGACCTGTCCCTCCTCCCGCTCTCTGTCTCAGCCTCAGGGCACTGCCAGGACCTGCACTTCTCACCAGGATGAACCTGCTGGTTTCTTGGCAGCTGGTGCTTTTCCTCTGTGCCATCTCCTTCAGGGACACCTTAGAAAAGGTGGCCACAGGTACGCATTGTGGGGGAGAGGCTGGGAGGCAGCCAGCGAGTGGTGTCAAAATGAGCTTTACCACCCTTTTCAGATTCTGGGAAGATCTGCTGGGAAGGAATTGACTGTGTAAATTTCTTTCATCAGATACCCCAGTCCCTTGATGGGGACTTCAGAGGGTCGGGGGGAGGCGAGGAAAGAACCTAAACAAAAGGACAAATCCTGTTAACCTTATGGGTTACTATGGTACAGATGAGATAGAGAAACTGAGGCCCAAAGACGCAAAGACGCCTCGCAAACACTGCAGAAGGCTAACAGTAAAGCCTTGTCGAGCGGCACAGGTCGGGAGTTGTGGCTTAACCCTGCTTGGTTCAGCTTTCTGGGCAAGCCAGAATCGCGTCTCAGCCTCTGTGGACTGCAGTTCCTCTGGCTATGGGACTCGAGCGTGGAGCGAACTACCCATACGCTCTCACTGCGCCCTGCTTTCCCAGCCCCGGGGAGGACGCGGCCCCCAGTGCCCTTGGCCAGGAGGTGTTCTCTCCTGGGATCAGAAGTCCTTTCTGGGTGAAATTCACCTCACCACTGCCCCAGAGGCAGGGAGTTTGTTGGCTGTTTGGGGGGGAAAGGCTTTAGGTGAGGCCACAAAAGGTCGCCTGAGAAGTGATTCTGTTGCTGGGACAGCAGGTGTGACAGGGAAGGAAGCCTTCGTCCCTTCCCGCCTGAGCCAGGCCTAGGGACCTCCTGGAAGATGATCACTAATTCTGGACACGCCCCCACCACTCCAAGGTCTGCCAGAGCCAGGCCCACTCTCACACCAGGCCTCAGTCCCACTCCTCTCTTGCCAGGACTGGCCAGGATCACTGTGTACAGAGCTAGTTCCTCTATTGCATGGGACGTGCCTTCCAAGTTCGCCTTGTTCACCCTCAGTACGAAGAGGAGAGATCACCCCCACCTGGGGCGGTGACCCAGAGGCGTGTCTGCTTTTGGCTGAGCCCTGGCATCGCTCATTTAGGGGGCTACAATTATTGGGAGCTGTGGGGGCACCTGGTCTTGGCTCCACTTTCTTGATTTCTGCAGCTACAAGCATTTCATTAGCTTTTCTATCATTAACAAGCACTTACTGAGGCACGATTATGTGCGTGGCCCTGTGTCAAGCGCTCTGAAAGGTGAGATGAATGAGCAGGGCCCCCCTCCCTGCCCGAGGACTCGCAGGCCATCTGGGGAGCCTGATGCAGAACCCCGACAGAGGGCCAGGCCGTGAGCCAAGCCCAACCTCTAGCGAGAGCACCTTCGTGTTCTTTCTTTCCAGGCCCTGCCCCGTTTGGTTCCTAAAATGAAGTAGTTTCACAGGAAACATATTGCAGATAATTCTGGAAAACATTTGAAAGCAAAGCTCTGTTGAAAGGAGGAGGAGCCAATGGCCTACCCAGCACGCTCAGAGGCTGGTGCTCCCAGGGGCCTTTGAGCGCTGAGCTTCCTGGAGGCCAAGGAACAAAGGGAAAGCCCAGAATGGGGGATTGGGGGGTGTTGCAGAGGGTGGCCGGCCTCACGAAGTCTCTCCCTGTGGCTCTGTCCTAGGCCAGCAGCTCGGCCCCCTGGCGCTGGGGGGCGCCGGGGAGCAGCGCCGGCGGCGCCCGGCCCCTGAGAGCGCGGAGGGGAGCTTTTCCTCGGCGCCATCCCACCTGCCGGGCGAGGCGCTGGTGCGGCGGGAGAAGGGCCTGTCTGCCTTCAACTGGAACTCCTTCGGCCTGCGCTATGGCCGGCGGCAGGCAGGTGGGCGGGCCCGCCCTGGGAAGGCGCGCGGGGACCAGGGACGTCCAACCGCGGACTGAGCCGCGCTCTGGGCACGCGGGGCCGGAGCGCGCCGGTAACGGGAGGGCGCCTGGAGTTTCCGTCCTGAATCAATAAAGGCAACGCTGCCGACTCACCCGGTGTGCTGATTTGGGGCTAATTTTTGCAAGGCTGTCTCTCTGCTCTCCTCAGTTGGCTCTTCAGCTGGTTCTAAGTCGGCTTTACTGTTAGCAAGGGCAGAGGTGGGGGGGGGGGGGCAAGTTGCTTCCCGCACCTCCCCCCCCCAGATCAATGCTTCTAACGCGCGTGTGCACACACGTTCTCTCCCCTTTCACCGCCCCCCACCCCAGTGAAAGAGTGAGATTTAAAAAAAGAACTACAGAGAAGTCCAAGTCGGATGCTGCTTGGGTGTCAATATCAAATTTCTGGCCCAGAAGAAAGAGCCATCCATGAACCAGTAAGCAGGCCTTCCCCACAAACCACATCTGTAGACGCCTTGACCTTGCACTTCCCAGAACCATGAGAAAGCAATGTTTGAGGTTAGGTCCCCCAGACAAAGGACACGTCTGGCTACGTAAACAGCACCCCACACCTTCTTGAGTAGGAAGAACATAATGAAAAACTGGGGACCCGACCCAATAACGACGGGGGGGTTTGGGAAACTGAGGCTTGTCCCAGTCAGGAAGCAGGGGAAGTCGGAAGAAATGGTGTCTGTTTGGTGGGAGGCCCGCCTCCCAAAGACCCAACAACACCCTTGTTGACATAATCCCGTGGCTGCCCCAGGCCAGGTCCTGTGCTTCTGGGGAGAGCACTGGGCAGACACGGACCCTGTGGATTTAAAAGGTCTGGTCCTTGGATGGGGAACTACATCCTGGAAGAGGCTGTCAAAGCCGCTCCTCCTGCCCCCAGCTCGGCCAGGTGTGGGGGCGGCCGCGATGGCTTCAGCAGAAGGGACCACACTGTTGGCCTGGTCACAGATCTGGACTCCATTGCAGGTGGGCAGCTGGGCGACCATCACAAGGCCACCCCCATAGCTCATTTATCGACTGCACTTGTGGGAGACAGCTCTTCCTGGCCGCGCCCCCAGTGCCATCCCAACCCCCCAGCCCCACCCTGGGACCTGTTACCCTCCCAGTGAAGACTCCTATCTTGTTCTGTTGAGACAGCCAGCCCCATCTGACTCACCAGACCTCCCTGGGTGGGGGCTGTGTGACCCAGGCCAGGGCACCCTGCCACCTGCTGCAGGAGGGCTGTGGGCCCCGCTTCCTCCCCAGGTGCCCACTCTGCTCCCAGGAGGCACTCGAAGCCAAGGGGAGCCCTTTGAAGACATTTCCTGTGAGGTGTCCAGCCAGGGAGCAGTCATAGACTCGCTCAGAGCTTTCTCCACGGAGGAGCCTGACCATGGAGGAGGGGCTGGCACGCCAGGCTCTGGTGTCCAGGGGCTGCCAGTCCCAGAGCCTGCGGCCTCTTTGCCAGGGTCTGCAAAATGCCAGGGAGACACTGCAGCTGTCTTGGAGCTTATGTTCTTGGAGTGGAGGGAGGTGGTGGGGCGAGGGGAAGGAAGAGGGGTTAAACAACCAAATAAATAGAGATGATTTTGAACAGTGACCCCCCCAAAAAAACCGAAATTTCTATAAAAATTCCTGAGCGATGTCCTCTTCATTCTTAGACTTCTCTCACTGTGAACGGGTAACAAGCACTTGGCAGCGGGGCAGGGGCCTCGCCCACACGCAAGGAACCATGGTCTAGCCAGGGGGAAGCAGGTGGCTCAGTGCCTCCTCCTGTCCTAGGGAGCTTTCAGGAGGGTGGACAGCTTGATCTGGACAATGATACCAACTACTGCCCTGTCCGCTGAGGCTCAGCTCTCAGCCCAGCCCCACAATTAGACCTGTGCTGGGTTTGCGCCCCAAGGCACTGAACCCCACTGTGTACAAGGGGTGCCAGCAGGGAGCTGGGCCACCCCCCCCCCTCCCCACAGAGCCCTGGCTGGGTCAGGTACTTTACACACATCATCACCCCGCATCCTCGTGGCCCCCCGGGGAGCTGCGCATGGCTTCCCCGTTTTCACAGGTGAGAAAGATAAGATATCCAGATGATAAACAACTTATCCGATGCACACAGCCAATGAGAGACCCGCCTAATCAGGCTCCTGACCCCAGAGCCGGCTCACCCACTGCCCTGTGAGGCCTCTCCGAGGTGGCAGTCACCATCTCAGCTGGGGTGGACATCAGGAAAGGTCAGTCTGCCTGTGGGGACATTTTGGGGGCCCCCATAGCTGGGGAGTTGGAATTTCTATGAGCTCATGCCACAGCATGGCGTGACAGGGGTGCTGTTTTTATCTGGGAGGGCATGACATCCCCTCAAACAGCCCAGAGTGTCTCTACCTCAGGGAGGGAAGTCAGGAACACCCTCCCCCCCTCCATTTGCTGAGGGCAGTATTCTCCTGCTACCTGGACTACTCTTTCCCCAGTGAAGACTGGGGGAGAGGGGAGAAGAGGCTGATCACCTCTGAAATCTACTCTGAGAGCCTCACTTTACAGCAGCCCTGTGACCCCTCAAGCCCTTCCTCACAGCCTGGGTTTAGGCAGATAGAAGAGGGGGGACGTGCGTTGCTTTGGGGCCAGGAGAGCGAAGCATGTTTTCTGGTGTAAGAAGCACACTGTGGGTATGTGAGAGGGTAAATATGTATGCATGTTCACAGACATGCTTCTGGGTGAGAGGGTAAATATGTGTGCATGTTCACAGACGTGTGTCTGGGTGAGAGGGTAAATATGTGTGCATGTTCACAGACGTGTGTCTGGGTGAGAGGGTAAATATGTGTGCATGTTCACAGATGTGTGTCTGGGTGAGAGGGTAAATATGTGTGCATGTTCACAGACGTGTGTCTGGGTGAGAGGGTAAATATGTGTGCATGTTCACAGACGTGTGTCTGGGTGAGAGGGTAAATATGTGTGCGTGTTCACAGATGTGTGTCTGGATGAGAGGGTAAATATGTGTGCATGTTCACAGATGTGTGTCTGGGTGAGAGGGTAAATATGTGTGCATGTTCACAGACGTGTGTCTGGGTGAGAGGGTAAATATGT